>JARHVA010000396.1:5600000-5646329 GCA_037957365.1 Torreya grandis
ATGATGTGGCATCAATTTCTAGTAATTCTCCCAAAGATTAACCAATCTTTGAAAGCCTGGATTCATTCTAAAATTGTAGAGGAAGATATGGCAACCTTACCCTAATTAATCAAATGGAAAGACTTTTTTGTTAAAGTATTGAACTTAGAAAACCAAGGTTTCAACAATAGTATGTGATTATAAAAAATCCAATATTTAGCTTAAAAAATCTTAATGCGATCAATCAAATAATCAGAAACCATAATAAAAAAGCTTTTTTCCAATAATAGCTTCCAAGTAAGCAAAAACCACTTATGCAAATATAAAAGAGATGATCAAAAAATTGATAGATCAAAACCCTTTATAAAAACCATGATTCACTTTTAAAAATCTCCTCTAGAGCTTTGCCTTTGAATTCAACCACTACAAAATTAAAAACACTCAATTGAATATAGAAAACATCTAAGGAAACCCTAACCTCCAAATCCAACTTAAAAAGGGTTGATTATTATTTCATTGAATTAGAGGTAATAAAATTTTCAACATGGGAGCTCAGTGACTGCACTAAAGGCCTACTACCTATGCTCTCTATTGATGGTTCCACATATTGCTCTTTATCTGTCCAAACCTAATTTTTAGACCCTCCAACTCATATTGACTTGAGCGTCATCCCCTTCAGAGCTACTCATGTAATAGTCATATTCAATCTAGTTTGAAATTCCACTAATCACAAGATGAGCATACTAGGGATGAGCCTTGACTCACCCAGGAAGGGCAAGGAACCTTGAAAGGTTGAGCCCTAATCCTGTGTGTAGGTAGGCTCCATTGGATTACTAAAACCAGATCATTGAATATTATAAATATTATCCAACTTATATTTCTTACTATTAATTAGGTGGAAAAAATTAAATAATTAAAAAGTAATTATATTAGTCATATATATTTAATATAATTCTAACACATTAAAAAATTTCACATGAAATACCAAGATTTATGGCATAGGAAGAGTTAAATACTTATTTAATGGGAAGAATTAAATAATTTTTATTACTATAGTGATTAACTGGTAAAAATAAAGATGTTATTTATGTGATAATCATTTTTCCTATGAAGATTACCAATGAACTCTCCAATCTCCACTTCAAGTATTATTAATTTTTTCCCTAAACATTATAAAGATATAAATACAAAACAAAGAAGTAAAATCAAATAAAATTTATTATTTATAGAAGAAATAGCCATAGATTTAGTAAGGAAAATAAAGGAATAGATTTATCAATTTTTATTTCTTCATATTTTTCTAATCCTATATTTTTTAATTCACTATCTTTGTTGTTCTAAATTTGTGTGTATTTGATTGATTTGATTTGTATTAATAATGTTTCACAAGTCATGTCAATTGATATAAATATTGTATCGACTGTTTATAATTTTTTTATTTATATTATGTCTGAGATTATCAATTTTTTTATTTAATATCATTGCTACTAAATACAAATTTCAGCTATTTTTCCTTACACAGGCTTGGCATCATAATCTCTCTTTCTTAACTTTATGTTTAGAAAGTTGTTTTACATTTTTTATCTTTTCATAGAGATCATATGTAAATGAAGGTAATAGTCTTAGTCTTTCTAAGGAGTCTACATGGGATATAAATACAAATGTTAATCCCATTCTTTCTCTTTGACGTATATCAATTATGGCTTTCAAAAAGGTCAAACCTCATGATTTGTTTATTATAATGACTAAGCCAACCATAAGGGTAGTTGGGATGTGCATCCCCTTTTTATTCATGCAATTGGAACTAAATATGGAGTTTCATCTTCAAATGGTATTCCTGAGTAATTCTTATACTCGATCATAACATATATAGGTACTACTAGTGGGGCGCTCCCTAGTTTGTAAATTATAATTTTGATAAACCCTTGAGCTATATTTACAAGACCTACTTCTATCCAAAAATTAGAATTTAACATGACCCTTGTGTTGATATAAATTGGTAAATCCACATATATTTCATCATTTGGACCTCCCATTGGTCTATTGACACTTCATAATTTGGTTGTAATTCTATGTGAAACTAGTCTTTTCAATGAATGTAGTTTTATTTTATTATGGTTATGCACATTATAATTTTTGAAAAACAAATTAATATAGTTTTTAAACTCTTCATTGGTAGATATATTTATTCAAACATCTATTCTAGTCATCGATAGCTTCCAATCATCTATAATCAAATTTGTATCTCTCAGATTTGTGAGTAGTTGACGAAACCTTTGTTGGTCATCACTTTCTCCTTCCTGTCTAAATGTCTCTTCCAAAGTAAAAATTATTTTAAATTCTTCCCATAATAGTTTTTTTCATTTGTTTCTATCATATGGTGGTTTATCACTAACATAAGTATGCTAACCCAAATCTCCAACTAAAATAAGAGATATACCACTAAAACTCATGTTTGTATTTTTAAGAAATGCTTGACAGATTTAGAGTCTATACTATGTATAAATTTTTTTGTAGTGAATATCATTTCACCAATCAATATGTATTTCATGTGGTGAATATCTTATTAGAAACTTGTAAATCTTTTTCCTTTTAATTAAAAAAATCCACAATTAGGATTCGAAGTTGTGCATGGATAGTTGAGGCACCAATACCGAATGTTACAACTCTAGTTGGTCTAAGTAATGAAAGTGGAGATCACTCTGGGAATGTTTCATCTTGAAGAATTTGATGAATGGTACCTATCAAATATGATTATCCTATTCCTTTTATTCAAACATGTGTAAGGGTGACATATTTTAACCTCCGTGAAAATGTGTCATAACCATATCAAGTGCTTCTTTTTATTTGTCACCCAAGGTTTCATATTTAATCTCTAGTGTTATATTGTCATCTATAATAAATACATTATATTTCATGGTGATTATGTATTTTATCTCTTTATTTGTGTATTATTTAACTCTATATTCATTATTCCATAATGATTGTCTATTAATATCTCTTCTTTCCAACATATCTATCTCACTCACTTCCATAACCTAGCCATGTTGTATCCTAGATATGATTTCCCACTCATGATCCACTATGTTTTCTTGAATAGATTGATTATCCTCATCTCAAATATCACCATGACCTTTAACATCTTCTATAATTGTTCTTCTCTCAACATGCCAATAGTTATAATTGAATGAATTTCGATTTGATATTGTTTTGTCATCATCAATTGCAATATCTATTTATATATCATGAAATGAACTGTAAAGTAATAACGCTAACTTATATAAACCCATCCATTTAATTGATTCATGTGTAGGGATGAAATAAAACCCTAGAAATAATCTCATTATAGCTATAATACGTGTTGCCTTCCATTTATTATCTTTTTTTCCTTAGATTATATGTTTAACATCTCATTGATTTAATAAGTGATGTGATTTACATGGAAAAAGGCCTTTTATTATATCCATCAATGAAATACATTGTATTATATTCATGATCATCTTTTTCATTTTTTTCTACAATTTTGAACACCTGATGTGAAATATTCAAGTTCATAAACACTCTATTGCATTATACTAATAGAGGCTCCAACAACATGTGACATGTTTTTTGTGCCCCAATGTCTCTTTCAACAATTATCTTAGTTAGAATTATTATATATATTTTTCATGATAATTCATCAAGGTATTTAATGTTTGATAGCTACATCAAAATTTGAGTATATGTTTTAGAACTCTTCTCTACCTTTGCTGCATACTTAACAATGTAATTGACCATAACGTGTTCGGATAGAATAAGTTGTCAATCTACATTTGCTCTCTATAGCTATGATATATATAATGATTGTGTATATTAAATCTATCATCATTTATTATAGGCTAAATTTGTTTATCTCCTGTGTCTAAGTCTTCATATAGTTTTGATCCATTAATATTCAATGGCCATAGTGAACCATACCTAAAAGAAATAATAACTCAATTATTAGTTATTTTAAAAATATTATGTATATTTTTTATATAAATATTTATATGATTGAAAATTATTACCTAAAAACCATTTCCACTCTTTTCTTACATAGGAAAGTAGCCTCTCTACACATTATATGTGCTTTTACACAATTAAGTAGCTCATCATAATCATGCTCCATATCCACTATGTAAATTGCCTTGTATTTCAAAGACATGGATGTTGCATAAATTTTTTACATGACTAAAATCAATGATGTACACCAATTTTTTAGTTACACTGACAAATATATATATTGCATAAAACATGGATTACGTAATGATTGATAACATATCTATGTGTTTTATTGGTGTGGATCTTCTCGACAATTTCAAGTATGAACAATAAAATGCAAGTAATTCTCAACATTTTTTGTTCAAACTAATTTTTCCAATAAATTTTATCTATATTTGATGCTCTATATAACCATTTGAATCCATGCACATGTGGTAAACCTCTATGTTTCCATTCATATATAAACCAATAATCTTTTACTTTCATTCCTTTTTGCAATATCTGCTCACAAAAAGTTAAATGTCACAAGTACATATAATGTGCCATTATATGAGGATAATCAATAAGATTATATCTTTAATGATTTTGGTCTTCTTATAGATCCCTTAGTGGGGTTCCTAGCATCAGTGCATGTAGATCATGTTAATACATGTTAGTTGCATGCAATGTGAAGAAAGTGGTAGGTGATCTAATTTAAAGCAACATGTCCATTAATTCACCATGAAATTTTGCCTAATATGGTCCTATAATCCTCAATGAGGTTCTAAACTACATCAAATGATCTACTAGATAGGATTGGGGTACATTTTGCATATGCTCATTAATAGTGATTGGCATCTCTTGAAGGATTTTTTTATGAACATTGCACTTTAATTTTGTAAATGATGTCTCATGATCATGTTCAACATGTAATATCTAGATCGTGGATGTCGACCAAAACAATGATCCCTATATCAAAATAAATGTTTAAAGATTCATTCAGATGTACTCATTTCAATTATGGTTATATCCAATCACATCTTTCATCATGAAACAATGTTGTAATTACCATATCAAGTAATCCTAATGTGACATACTCACTTTTACGAGATGTTCCAATCCATGTCCAATCAATCAATGAATTAGGATCTACAATAGGGTTATTTACACACATAGGGATTAGTTACATCTCCCTTGGTACATTAGGGGGTTTATTGGCCATTAAAGCTATGTGAATAATGATATTTATTTCATCAATCTCCATCAGTGGACATAAAAATACAACATCATTCACATCAAAATAAAATTGTCTATAAACAGAGTTTAGTTGGTTAAAGATATTTGCATCAGAGTTAAGTGTAAGATCATTGAGTGCATTTTCATCAATCTAAATAAAACATGTCATGTTATATTTTATATTTTATTGCCTTACATACTTTATCTCCATTAATAGTAAATTTGTAATTTGTTCCACGTAGATATATTTATCAAACTATAATCATTGGAAATACTTTTACATGATGTGGTAAAAACTTAGAAATTTCTTTTACTTATTATAGAGAACAAAGTATATGTCATTTATATTTATATTTATATTTATATTGACCTCCTATTGCATTTGTCACTTGTAGGATTGGGTTGCCATGGGCTATTAAAATTTCCTCAAATTGTGTTTAGTTTGTAAGCACTAGTGGTTCTGGTCCCAAATCTATATTATTCAATGATGAAAAATGATGATGACCTTTCTCTTGTTGACATATATTCCATATAGGGAATTTAGGGGTTTAAGAAACATTTATTCTAATATAACTTTCTTGACAAATAAAGCACATGTTTGTTATGAACCTTCCCAATAATTCTAAGCATGAATAATAGAATTGAAGTAATTCTTAGTATTTTTATTCAAAATCATTTTTCCAATTAAGGTTATCAATATTTGGTTCTCTATCTAACCAAATGAATCCTTGCACATGTAGTAAACCTCTATGTGGCCCTTCATATCTAGACCAATAATATTTTACTTTCATTCCTTTTTTGAAATATCTCCTTATGAAAAATTAAATGTCGTAAGTGCATATAATGTGCCAATATATGAGGATAATTAATAATATTTTATCTTTTCCAATTTTAGGCTTCTTGTGGTTCTCTCAATAGGGTTTCTAGAATTAGTGTATATATATCAGGCTAATACATATTAGTTTCACTCAATGTGAAGAAAATGTTAGGTGATCTAATTTGATGTAACATCTAAATTAATTAACCATAACATTTTGACCAATATGACCTTGTACCCATCAATGATGTTCCAAATTGCATCAAATGATCTGATAGATGGGAATGGGGTGCAGTATACATATGCTCATGTAACTTAGTAATAGTGATTGGTATCTCTTGAAGGTATTTTTCATGAACATAACACCTAAATTTTGTGCCCAATGCATCATGATTATTTTCATCATGTAATATCTAAATCATGTATGTTGGCTAAAATAGTGATCCCTATATCGATATAGATGTTTCATAAATTCATGCATATATACTTATTTCAACTATAGCTCTATCCATTCACATCTTCCATCAGGAAACAATGTTGGAAATGACATATAAAGTAATCTTAATGTGATATACACATTTAAAGAAGATGATCTATCCCCCATCCAAGCAATCAGTGATCCAAGATCCACATTAGGGTTATTTACTCATGCATTGATTAATTCCATCTCCCTTGGTGTATTATGAGATTTAGAGGACTATAGAAGTTGTATGATCAATGATATATTCTTTCATCCATATCCATCATTAGTGCATGCACAAATATAAATTAATTTGAATCATAATCAAATTGCATATGGTTAGAGTTTAGTTGGTTAAAGATATTTTCATCATATTTAGGTGTAAGACCATTGAGTGCATTTTCATCAATCTAAACATCTGAAGAAAACATGTTATGTTCTATTTTATATTTTAATACTTTGTATACTTTATCTCTATTGATAGTAAAGTTGTAATTTGTTCCACGTTGATCCCTTCATCAAACTATAATCATTGTCAATTCTTTTATTGATGTGGTAAAATCTTAGCAATTTATTTTACTTATTATAGAAAACTGATTGTATGTATTTTATATTTATATTGGCCTCCTGTTGCATGTGTCACTTATAAGATCGGGTTGACATAGACTATTAGAATTTCTTGAACTTGTGTTAAGTTTGTACGTTTTGGTGGTTGTTGTCTAGGATCCATATTATTGAATGTTGAAAAATGTTAATGACCTTTCTCTTGTTGACATTTATTCCATACATGGCCTTCATGGGTTCAAGAAACATTTATTCCACTATAACTTTATTGTCAAATATAGCACATTCTAGATGTGGATATTCTCGATATTTCCAAGCATGAATAATAAAATGGAAGTAGTTCTCAACATTTTTTGTTCAAAATCATTTTTCTAATCAAGGTTATCCATATTTGGTGCTTTGTCTAACCATATGAATCCATGCACATGTGGTGAACCTCTATGTTTCCATTCATATCTAAACCAATAATCTTTTACTTTCATTCATTTTTGCAATATCTCCTTACAAAAAAATGAGTGTTGAAAGTGTATATAATGTGCCACTATATGAAGATAATCAATAATTATATGTCTTCATCAATTTTGGGCTTCTTTTGGATCTATCGATAAGGTTCTTGTCATCCATGCATGTAGATCAAGACAATACATGTTAGTTACAATCAATTTAAATAAAATGGTAGATGATCCAATTTGATGAAACATGTCCATTAATTCACCATGACATTTTACCCAATATGACCTTGTACCCCTCGATGAGGTTTCCAAATACATCAAATGATTAGCAAGATGGGAGTGGAGTACATTATCCATATATTCACGTAACTCAATAACAGTGATTGACATCTCTTGAAGGCTTTTTTTCATGAACACTACACTTGAATTTTGTGCATGATGCCTCACGATCATGTTCATCATATAATATATAAATTGTGGATGTTAGCCAAAATGGCGATCCCTATATCAAAATAAATGTATAATAAATTCATACAGTACTTGTTTCAACCATGGTTCTATCCAATCACATCTATCATTAGGAAACAATGATGGAATTATCATATCAAGTAATCCTAATGTGACAGTCATTTATAAGAGATGATTCAATTCCTGGCTAATCAATCAGTGATCTAGGATCTGCATTAGGGTTATTTACCCACTCATGGATTAATTCCATCTCCCTTGGTGCATTAGGGGGTTTAGAGGAAATTGAAGTTGTGTGCTCAATGATATTTATTTCATCCATCTCCATTAGTGGACCCATAAATACAACTTCAATTACATCAAAATAAAATTACATATGGACAGAGTTTAGCTAGTTAAAGATATTTTCATTATAGTCACGTTTAAGATCATTGAGTGCATTTTCATCAATCTGAACATTTGAATAAAATATGTCATGTTCTTTTTTATATTTTAGTGCCGTATATACTTTATCTCTATTGATAGTAAAGATGTAATTGATTACACATTGATCCTTTTGTTAAAATATAATCATTGGCAATTCTTTTATAATATGTGGTAAATCCTTAACAATTTCTTTTACTTAGATAAAATTGATTGTATGTCCTTTATATTTATATTGGCCTCATGTAGCATGTGTCACTTGTAGGATTGGGTTGACATGGGCTATTAACATTTCCTCAATTTGTGTTAAATTTTCAAGTTCTAGTGGTTGTGGTCTAGGATCCATATTATTTGATGTTAAAAATCAATCATGTCCTTTCTCTTATAAACATCTATTCCATACAGGGCCTTTAGAGGTTCAAAAAATATTTATTCGAATATAACGTTTTTGACAAATATAACACATGCTTGGTGAAGCAATATTATCTAAGCCATGTTAGAAAATCATTTAAAATATTTTCAAATCTCTCCCAACCATTTCATTCAGATCAATTATATTTTTCTCTCTTTTAATTTTTGTATCTTACATTTTTCTTCTTCTTTTAAGTTGTGAAGTTGACTCTTCTTCTAAATCATTATTTTTCAGTCATCTTCTTCTTGTAGGTTGAGATGTTTGCTCCTATATATCTCTATTTTGTGAAATATTTGTAACATCGATGTCTATTGTAACTTGAAATGAATTATTTGGTGTTTAGAGCACATGATCTATCAATATCAAGTATTGCTTCTTCAAAATTAATGTCAACATTATAAATTGATCGCTGGTAGTGCCTTTGAGATGCTTCATGATGAATTTCTTGTTTATGTTGTCTTTTTACCTCGGTTAATTAATCTAAATACTTTTGTATTTGTAATTTTATTCTTAATACATATTTTTTTATTGAGATGTTTATGCTTGATTGTCTTTCATTTTATCTGCATGTTGCCTCTTTTCTATTACTAATTGTTCAGCAGTCAATTCATCTATTTTCTTGAAATTGTTGTTTGTCATTTCCATTAATTTTTTTATTCTTCCTTTCTTTGTACATCTATCATTTTTTATTGTCTTCATCAACAATAGTCTTTCATAATCTCTTTGTTATTCTCTTCATTCTTCTTCATTTGTAAAATTCAATTTTGATTGAACCATATCTATACAAATTTTAAGCGTGTATACATATACATACACACACACACACAAAATTAAAATTATATTTAAAATTTTGTATAAACTAAACAAACAAATATATTAAAATAATTTAATTAATAAGATTTACAAATATTAAATAATTATAAAACTAACATGATAATAAACTATTCTATGATAACATATATAAAATATTTTAATATTTAAGTTTCATATATTAAACAAATTTTATAATTATTATTTAATATAATATTATTATTTCAAATATCAATTAAATATTATAATTACTATTTAATATATTTTTTTTACTATTTAATTAATTTAATATATATTTGTTAATATTTAATTGGTAATTGCGGTAGAAAAAATTAAATAACTAAAAAGTAATTATATCAGTCCTATCTATTTAATATAATCGAAACACCGTAGCCGTATGAGCATTACAAGTGAACTCTCCAATCTATTATTATATATTATTATTATTATTATTATTATTATTATTATTATTATTATAACTTATTATTATTAAATAATTTCAAAGTGTTATTATTATTTTTTAAAGATAAATAATATAATTTATATGAAAAGATAATAAAGCATACATATTAATAAGTTTCAAATATTAACCAAATTTTATAATTGTTATTTAATATAATATTTTAGTTTTATATATATATATATATATATAAAATTTAATCGAGTGAAAAAAAATTAAATAATTAAATAATAATTATATTAATCCTATCTATTTAATATAATTCAAACGCATTAAAACATTTCACATGAAATGAAGATTTATAATATAAGAAAAATTAAATCCTTATTTTGTGGAAAGAATTAAATAATTTTTATTACTGTAATGATCAGCTAGTAGAGATAAAGATGTCAATCATGTGATAATTATTTTTTCTATAAAGAATACCAATGATCTCTCCAATCTCCACTTAAGTATTACTAACATTAGAAAGATATAAATACAAAGCAAAGAAGTAAAATCAAATAAAATTTATAATTTATAGAAGAAATGCTTGTGGGAAAATAAAGGAATAGATTTTATTTTATTTTATTTTTAAAAATTGTGTTCAATATTATCAAATTTTTTTAATTTAATATTTTTATTATTAAATTTAATTATGGGATCATTTTTTCTTATAAAAGCACAACATCAGGATCTTTCCTTCCCTCTCTTCCATTATAAAATACCTCTCAACATAATAATTAAAAACTTTCATAAATAATTTTAATTATATTATTGATTTCACAAACAATTTTAATTATACAATTAATTTCTATAAATTTTTAACTATTTATTATAAAATAAAAACTGAGTTCATAAAAAGATTGCCTAATTATGAATGTTGGGAAGAATTCTTCTATTTAATAAAAACAACACTACTCTTAATCAAAATATTTAGCATAATATGAATTTTCGTAGAGGGAGGTAAGGAATCAGTATATTCAGATTGCTTTTGTTTTAATATTTCTACATTTTAATTTTTATATATATTTTTTATTTCCTTAACAATTTTTTATATTATTTAATTATTTAAAAAAATAAAAAAACATTTTAAATTATTTCCTTTTGAATTTATTTCCTTGATTTTCAGACAAACCTTTCTAACTTGAATTAAGTTCATAATAGCAATCAATACTGAACAATTGAATTAACAATCCCGATTACTACTCTTATAAATAATATCCCAATCCCTAATCAAACAAGAAGTTTCTTACATCTACCATGACTTATATGACTTATATAAAAATGTTAAGAAATAAGTTCACAATAACAATTAAACAGAACAATTGAATTAACAATCCCGATTTCTCCTATAAATAGTACCCAAATCCCTACTCATACCAGAAATTTCTTATATCCACCACCATGACCTATATTCATCTGCTCCTGCTCATTGTCACGGCCTTTGGATTCAATGCAGAGCATTCGCCGAAAGTCCTGAGCCATGTCAATAGTATCAACAGTGCTGGCCCGTATTTGAAATGGAGACCCTTCTAGATCCCACAATTTTTATAGCCGATACAAAATCAGCATACATTGATCTTTCCGGTAAATTTCCTACCTACACTTTCTCATCCTGATCATTGTGGTAATGATATGTATAGTAACATAATTATATAATTATGTATGTTATTAGATAAATTTTTACAATGATATGCATGATAAAATAATTATATTTATATAATACAATTATGTATATTATTATAATTATTTATATATTTAAAATTTAATTATATTTTTAAATAATTAAAGTTTTTAAAGAAACTTTGATATTTTTAAAAATATGTATAGATAATTAATTTTAGGCATTCAAAATCGTGACACTATATTATTAAGTAATTAAAAACACATTCATTTTAAAATTATGTAAAAATTTAATTATATTATTAAGTAACTAAAATTTCTAAAGAAAAAGAATGATGATGATGGTCGTGGTTGTGGTGGTGAATTTTTTAATTAAATGATTATGATTTTTAAATAAAATTTTACTTTATATATATATATAAATTAATCATATTATTAAGTAATTAAGATTTTTAGAGAAATTTTTATATCCAGTAAAATAATGATATGTATGATAAAATAACTATATGTATAGCACAATTGAATAATCTTAATTTTTGAGGTTTGGATATATATATATATATATATATATATATATATATATATATATATATATATAGACACACACACACAGTTTTATAAAGTTTTTCTTGTTAATATCTTTTTTATAATTATAGAATTTTCATGTATATTTTTTCAATTTTAGTATTGTAAGGTTTTTTGAGAATTTTTAGAGCACATAAGGTAAATAGATATTGAGTTATTATTTTATTATAAACTTACTAGTTGATAGATAGCATACACCTATTCCACTAATTTCATACACACACACATACACACGTACATACCATGTACATGTATACATACATATATACTTATTATACATAAATATATAATATTTAAAACACTATTTTATAATAGTAACATGTTGTAGAGGTCTATATGTGAATTTTCCTAAATTTATTTTGGTCCATCTTCATAAATACCTTGTTGTTGTTCTTTACCATCACCACCTAACCACTTGAAACATTTAATATCTTTCATGTTTTGTATGGCCTTGCCCTTTACCAACAATTCATCATTGCCCATGGAACATCTCCTCCACAAACAATTCATTACCTTATGAAGATACACACAACCTCATTTTCCATTATCATCTTTACCAAAAATATCAAATTATTATTGTTTGAAACTTCACTCGTAAAAGATGATATGGGATAATCATCCATAGGTTTTATTTAAGATACGCCTACCGATTTACACTCTTTTCATTTTATAAAGCCCTAATTTACCAATAGTGTATATTACACTATCCTTTCTTGACATAATGTGCACTATAAATAATAACATATACCATTACAACATATAATATAATATAAAATTATATAATATAATATTATATTTGATGCATTCAACAATCCATATAACTCTCAATCTCTCAAAAAAACATACACATCTCATATATTCTCACAAATCAAACACTCTTCTCATTAATTCAACAAATCATGTAATTCAACAAAGCCATGCTACTAATGCATGCTCTACAATAAAGCTACACATCTTCTCCTTCTCACAAGACTTAGCAACATCTCACCAAGGAGGCTTTTCTCATCTCTACCACTAGCCTAACTACAAATCAAATGAATACACTTAATTATATAAATACAAGGATAAAATGAGATGGAAACAAAGGAGGCCCAAAAATGGCACCATTATCCAATTGGATGAATGAGTATTCCTCAAGAAAATGTGTCAACCTTCACATGGGAGGAGCTATTCTTCAATAGTAGATTTTGTCTCCACCATGTACTAATGATGAAGTCTTCCATATGATCCAATTTATCTAGATTTAAAAATCATGTAAAAAATATCTAGAATACCATTTTTGGTCTCCTCCATGTCCATGACTTTAGACAGGGTCCCTCTTTGCATGTGCAAAGCAAATGATGTCTTACATTTACATGGGAAAAGAAAAAGGTGTTCCTCACTTAGAATTTCAACTCACATAGATGATGAAATATAAGGAAAATTTCTCCACATGTGTTTTAGTGGAATGTAGTGCCCCATGCCACCTATTCATCATAAATAGTGTTGTGGACACCTCATTAGGATGAATAGTGTTTGGCACTTCAATAGTGAATAGTGTCTCATGAATAGTGTTTTTATGTTAGATCATTCTCTTTTAATTGAAAATAAGTTAGATCCTATGAGTTATCCTAATTGTATCCTTATCATTTATTCTAAAAAATAAATAAAAAGCACACCACTCTTTTTTGGATGATGCAAGATTGCTCAAACCTTGGATGTTCCTAGATCATATACTCGATGTATTATAATGTGATATCTCAATAAGATGGATGGGGAAAATGATAAAACCACTCTTTTGACCATGAAGGTTCATAACCATAGCATCCATTTCTAACACACTAAGTAATTCTCATTTTTCCTCCACTTCTAGCTTATACTTGTTTGTCTTCAACATCTATTCTTCACACCACTTCTCTTTATTCCTAGGATGATACCCACCATTAAAAATAAAAACCATACTCTTCCACTAAAATATAATCCATAGCCCAATAGATTCACATGTGGGCTCCAACACACCACCATAAATTATCCCCCTCCACCAAGATTCTCTACCATGCATCTCATTATCCCATGTAATCTCTAGTCCAAAAAAATCCATCCACCACCTAAATCCCTCTTGGATTTCTTCACATATTATGAAACTACCTATTAGATAATTTATAACCTCATAAACAATCATTTGAAGCTCCTTACTCATGGCTATAACATCATCCACCACACTCTCCTCATGTGCACTTATTTGCACATCAATCAATTCCATGGTTTCCTTTATGGAAACCTTCAACTTTGTTAGGAATAAAATAGAAATTAATGTGGAACAATTACATAGAATTGTAATAAAAAAACTATGAATAAAGATACATAAATAATAGAAATTTAAATGCACAACAAGAAGACAAGATTTAATGTGGTTCACCCAATGTGGGCTACATCCACCAAGAAACTCTTGCTCAAATTTTATTAAAAGCTAACAAGAGTATAATCTACTCTAAGATTAGTCTTCTCACAATTAAAATGCACAAATATTATATGAAGCTATGTTGAATTTTTTTTTCTAAATTTGCACTTGAATTCACACACTCTATTCACCTTCTCAACCTCAGTTCTTCCTATAAATTTTACCTAATGTATGTCCATCTATATATAATTACATTAATAGATAACCGACATAGAAATTTTATAAAATAATGAGTACCAAACCCATGGGCCAAGTCAACCCATAACAGTTCTGCATTAATCATGGACGATGACACCACACATATACAAGGATAAATAAAACATGTGTCTATACTCTTCTTTAGTTTACACCCCATGTTCTCATTCTCTGTGACCTATATCCATGTGGCTACTCTATGTATAAGTTTCTACTCCATGTATAAGTCCTCCAAATCATCATGAAGGAATGTAGTATTCACATTTAGCTACTCTAATTGTAAGTCTTCCACTACCAAAATCTCAAGAAAGTTCCTAATAGAAGTCATCTTCACCATTGATGAAAAAATCTCATGAAAACCAATTTTTTTTTTTTTTTTTGTAAACCCTGAACCCTGGTGAAAATACATTAAGAGTGTATAGTACATTTTAATGTATAATATTTGAAATATATTGTAATGTATAATTATGCACCACAACATAATAATCTCCCATTTAGAGATTGATTTCCTTTGATTAGGCCTCTCAACCCTTCACTGTCATCTATGAAGGCCAACCAAAGCTGAACATAGCTTCATCTTCTCCTGTTTGACCACCTTGGTCATCATGTTTTTAGAATTTTGTCTGGTATGAATTTTCTCTAACTTCAAATTCTCTTCCTCAACCATATATGCTTCATCCTAGAGTAGAAGGCAGAGTTCTTTGTTAGGTGTATAACACTCTAACTATCACTATACAACCTCCTTTCCTCTTGCTTATGCCCCATATCTTCAAGAAACTATTATAACCAAATCATCACTTTACATGAATATATGGTAGAAACATACTCATCTTCTATGGTTGACAAAGCCACAAGTTTCTATAGTCATAAAATGCAGCTCACAATTATGCCACCTACTGTAAATACATATCATTTCATGATCCTCCTATTGTCTAAATATCCAACCATGTCCAAATCTACATAATGATGCAAAGTCTTATCTAATCCACCATAGCTTAAAACTATCCCCATGTTCTTCTAAAGTACTAAAAGATCCACTTCACTACTTGCCAATGCTCTCTATTAGGATCACTTATGTACCTACATACTGCTCCCACTACATAGGTAATATCAGGCCTAGTGTATACCATGGCATTTATCAAGCTACCAACTGATGATGAGTAAGGTACCCTAGACATCTTTATTCTCTCCTCCTCTATCTTGGGATACTACTCTTTTGATAACTTAGAATAGCGTGCTAAATGAGTCCCAATTAGTTTATCATCTTGCATACTAAAACTCTCTAAGAATTTATTAATGTATTCTTCTTGAGATAAATTTAACTTTAATTCCTTCCTAACCAAGTTATTCTCATACCAAGGATTTTTTTTCTACTCCCAAATCTTTCATAGTAAAGGAATTACTAAGTTGTTCCTTGAGTACCTTTATTTCTTGCATGTTCTTACCTATAACCAACATGTCATCTACATATAGACACAAGATAATGTAACTACCATAATAAATTTTTTTTGATATATATGTAATGGTCAAAATGACACATGGAGTATCCTTAATCCATCATAAAACTATAAATTTTTTTGTACCACTATCATGGAGATTGTTTCAAACCATACAAGCTCTTCTTCAGTTTACACACTATGTACTCATTCACTATGACCTCATATCCCTATGACTACTTCATGTATAAGACCTCCAAATCACTATGAAAGAATGGCATCTTCATAGCCAACTACTCTCAGTGCAATTCTTTTGCTTCCACTATCCCAAGAACAAGCTTAATAGAAGTCATCTTAACCACTAGAGAAAAACTCTCATCGAAATTAATTCTTTTTTTTTTCACCTGCTCCAAACCCGAATGAAAGTACATTAAGAGTGTACATTACATTTTAATGTACAATAGTTGAAATTCATTATAGAGTGGAAATATGATCTACAACATAACAAGTTTCTCAAAACTAAAATCATCCTCTTGTGCACTAACTTAGACATCCTCTACATCCAACACTTCCACCATGTAAACATGCAACTCTATATGGTTTCCCTTTTCACTCACTTGAAACTCTTCATGGATGTAATTTTCTTGTATCTTCTCTCCTTCATCCTTCACAAGGATGTCTCCATATTATTATTAAAAAAAACCATGTCCTTATCCTCTTGCATGAGGATTTCTTCTTCTACTGGCTCTTCACAAGCTTCTTCTTCCTTGTCGTCTTCAAAGACAACCATATTTTTTTATACCTTCCCCTTCTACAACTCTCCATGGTTGCATTCTTGACTCTTCCACATCGCTACTTCTCTATTTAATGAATGCACTTTTTCTTTCAGGGAGTCTACTTTATCCCACATCATGTCTTCTTATTCTTCTTTTGTTTCGCATTCTTAATATTTGGCCAACAATAACTATAATATCCTATCTCAAGTCTTCACCTTATTAACCCACTCTTTCATTGGTGGTGTTCTTCAATTATTTTTTGCTATCTTCATACAAGTTGTAAAAACACACAAAAAAATTCACTCTAGCATCTTCTCTTCCTAGCAAGATTCGAACTTGCTTTGATACTAGTTAACAGATTCAATGATCCATATAACTATAAATATCACACAAAAAACATACACATCTCACACATTCTCATAAATCAAACACAATTATTATTAATTCAACAAATCATACAATTTAATAAAACCATGATATTAATGCATGCCCTACAACAAAGCTACAAAACTTCTTCTTCTCACAAGACTTGGCAACATCTCACCAAGGAGGCTTTCCTCATCTCTACCGCTAGCCTAATTATAAAGAAAATAAATGCACTTATTTATAGACATAGAACAATAAAATGAGAGGGAAACAAAGGATGCCCTTAAATGGTGCAGTTATCCACTTAGATGAAGGTAAATACAAAAGACTGTGAGTATACTGCAATAAAATGTGAAAACTTTTACATGGGAGGAGTTATTCATCAATAGTAGAATTTGTCTCCACTATGTGCCAATGATGAAGTCTTCCATGTGATCCACTTTGTCTCCGCTCCACAAGCATGTGAAAGGCATATGGAATAGTATTCTTAGTCTCCTCCATGTGCATGACTTTAAACAAGCTCCCTCCTTGCATGTGCAAAGTAAATGATATCTTACACTTGCATGTGCAAAGAAAAAGGTGTTCCCCACTTAGAATTTTGCCTCACATGGATGATGGAAGTCAATGACAAGTCTTATTCTAGTGGAATGTAGTACCCCGTGACACCTATCCATCATAAATAGTGTTGTGGACACCTCATTAGGATGAATAGAATATGCCACCTCAGTAGTGAATAGTGTCTTGTGAATAGTACCCATAAATAGTGACATCATGAATAGTATTTTGTATGGTCTTGTCCTTTCCCAACACTTCATCAATGCCCATAGAACATCTCCTCCCTAAACAACTCACTACCTTATGAGTAAACACACCTTATTTTCCATTATCATCTTTACCAAAAAATATTAGATTATTGTCATTTGAAACTTCACTCATAAAATATGATATGTGATAAGCGTCCATGGGTTTCAAGTGAGGTATGCCTACTGATTTACACTTTTCATTTTATAAAACCCCAGTTTACCAATAGCGTATATTATACCATCCCTTTTGATGTAACGTGCAATATAAATAATAATATATACCATTACAATATATATTATAATCTAAAAAATTATATATATATATATATATATGAGGTTGGTATGTGTATTATTTGAGTTTCTTCGAGTCTATTCAATGTCTAGTACACTTTGAAATATTTAATCAATTTCATTTTTTGTATGGTCTTATCCTTTCTTAACACTTTACCATTACTCATAATCACTATATAATAAAACATCTCCTCCCTAGACAACTCATTATTTTATGAAGGAACACACAACTTCATTTTTCATTATCACTTTTATTAGAAATATGATTTTATTGTTATTTAAAATTTCATTCATAAAATATGATACAAAATAAGATACAACTATCGATTTACACAGTTTCACTTTACAAAACCCTATTTTACTAATAGTAAATGTTACACTATCCCTTCTTACACAACTGGTACCTTGGAAATATATGCTAGTAATAAATATATTATAGAATTGAAAGCATATACATAGAGAAAATATATTATTGCATTGAAAAGGAAATTGAAATACAAATAAGGAAAATTGGGAAAAATACAAAACTGCACCACTTCCACGGATATCTCTTGGTTTTCCAAGTAAGTATATGTACAACTTATAATTGGACACAAGTTAATCATATATAAAAATTTCACGTGATTTGATAATGATGTGGATAAGACTAAGGTCCGTCGTTCTTGAGGACCTGTGTGGCGACAGAAAATCTGACAAACACGGCTTTCGTTAAGTCATTTTACAAATTGCTTTGTAGCAATAAAAGCATGTTTATATTGACGTTTGATGTTCAGCGTTGTCATAAATTTCGTCGTTTATGTTGCCGTTTGATGTTCAGCTTTGTCATAAATTTTGTCATAACATGACCATTGAAAGAAATAATGCTTTCGTTCTCTTTCAGTTGTGTCATAAATGTTATCGCTTGTCTTTCCGTTTGTCTTTCAATGGCGGCACACTCAAAAAAAATAATGACAACATTACTCTTAATCAAAATATTTAGCTTAGTGTGAATTTTCGTAGAGGGAGGTAAGGAATCAGTATATTCAAATTGCTTCTTTTTTATTATTTCTACATTTTTATTTATATAATTTTGTAGTTTTTTTTTAAAAAAGTACATTTTAAATTTTTTCCTTTTGAATTCACTGCCCTGATTTTGAGACAAACCTTTCTCCCACAAAGTGTGTTTAAATTAAGTTCATAATATCAATCAATACTGAACCATTGAATGAACAATCCAGATTCCTTCTCCTATAAATAGTATCCCAATCCCTATTCAAACAAGAAGTTTCTTACATCTACCATGACTTCTATGACTTATATAAAAATGTTAAGAAATAAGTTCACAATAACAATTAAACAGAACAATTGAATTAACAATCCCGATTCCTCCTATAAATAGTACTCAAATCCCTACTCATATCAGAAATTTCTTATATCGACCACCATGACCTATATTTATCTGCTGCTGCTCATTGTCACGGCCTTTGGATGCAATGCAGAGCATTCGCCGAAAGTCCTGAGCCATGTCAATAGTATCAACAGTGCTGGCCCGTATTTGAAATGGAGATCCTTCTAGATCCCACAATTTTTATAGCCGATACAAAATCAGCATACATTGATCTTTCCGGTAAATTTCCTACCTACACTTTCTCATCCTGATCATTGTGGTAATGATATGTATAGTAACATAATTATATAATTATGTATGTTATTAGATAAATTTTTACAATGATATGCATGATAAAATAATTATATTTATATAATACAATTATGTATATTATTATAATTATCTATATATTTAAAATTTAATTATATTTTTAAATAATTAAAGTTTTTAAAGAAACTTTGATATTTTAAAAAATATGTACAGATAATTAATTTTAGGCATTCAAAATCGTGACACTATATTATTAAGTAATTAAAAACATATTCATTTTAAAATTATGTAAAAATATAATTATATTATTAAGTAACTAAGATTTCTAAAGAATGATGATGATGATGATGATGATGATGGTCGTGGTGGTGGATTTTTTAATTAAATGATTATTATTTTTAAATAAATTTTTACATATATATATATATATATAAAGTAATTAAGATTTTTAGAGAAATTTTTATATCTGGTAAAATAATGATATGTATGATAAAATAACTATATGTATAGCACAATTGAATAATCTTAATTTTTGAGGTTTGGATACACACACACACACACATAGTTTTATAAAGTTTTTCTTGTTAATATCTTTTTTATAATTATAGGATTTTCATGTATATTTTTTCAATTTTAGTATTGTAAGGTTTTTTGAGAATTTTTGGAACACATAAGGTAAATAGATATTGAGTTATTATTTTATTATAAACTTACTAGTTGATAGATATCATACACCTATTCCACTAATTTCATACACACACACATACACACGTACATACCATGTACATGTATACATACATATATACTTATTATACATAAATATATAATATTTAAAACACTATTTTATAATAGTAACATGTTGTAGAGGTCTGTGTGTGAATTTTCCTAAATTTATTTTGGTCCATATTCATAAATACCTTCTTGTTGTTCTTTACCATCACCGCCTAACCACTTGAAACATTTAATATCTTTCCTGTTTTGTATGGCCTTGCCCTTTACCAACACTTCATCATTGCCCATAGAACATCTCCTCCACAAACAACTCATTACCTTATGAAGATACACACAACCTCATTTTCCATTATCATCTTTACCAAAAATATCAAATTATTATTGTTTGAAACTTCACTCGTAAAAGATGATATGGGATAATCATCCATCGGTTTTATTTAAGATATGCCTACCGATTTACACTCTTTTCATTTTATAAAGCCCTAATTTACCAATAGTGTATATTACACTATCCTTTATTGACGTAATGTGCACTATAAATAATAACATATACCATTACGACATATAATATAATATAAAATTATATTTGATGGATTCAACAATCCATATAACTCTCAATCTCTCAAAAAACATACACATCTCCTATATTCTCACAAATCAAACACTTTTATCATTAATTCAACAAATCATACAATTCAACAAAGCCATGCTACTAATGCATGCTCTACAATAAAGATACACATCTTCTTCTTCTCACAAGACTTAGCAACATCTCACCAAGGAGGCTTTTCTCATCTCTACCACTAGCCTAACTACAGATCAAATGAATACACTTAATTATATAAATACAAGGATAAAATGAGATGGAAACAAAGGAGGCCCAAAAATGGCACCATTATCCAATTGGATGAATGAGTATTCCTCAAGAAAATGTGTCAACCTTCACATGGGAGGAGCTATTCTTCAATAGTAGATTTTGTCTCCACCATGTACCAATGATGAAGTCTTCCATATGATCCAATTTATCTAGATTTAAAAAGCATGTACAAAACATCTAGAATACTATTGTTGGTCTCCTCCATGTCCATGACTTTAGACATGGTCCCTCTTTGCATGTGCAAAGCAAATGATGTCTTACATTTACATGGGAAAAGAAAAAGGTGTTCCTCACTTAGAATTTCAACTCACATAGATGATGAAATATAAGGAAAATTTCTCCACATGTGTTTTAGTGGAATGTAGTGCCCCATGCCACCTATTCATCATAAATAGTGTTGTGGACACCTCATTAGGATGAATAGTGTTTGGCACTTCAATAGTGAATAGTGTCTCATAAATAGTGTTTTTATGTTAGATCATTCTCTTTTAATTGAAAATAAGTTAGATCCTATGAGTTATCCTAATTGTATCCTTATCATTTATTCTAAAAAATAAATAAAAAGCACACCATTCTTTTTTGGATGATGCAAGGTTGCTCGAACCTTGGATGTTCCTAGATCAAATACTCGATGTATTATAATGTGATATCTCAATAAGTTGGATGGGGAAAATGGTAAAACCACTCTTTTGATCATGAAGGTTCATAACCATAGCATCTATTTCTAACACACTAAGTAATTCTCATTTTTCCTCCACTTCTAGTTTATACTTGTTTGTCTTCCACATCTATTCTTCACACCGCTTCTCTTTATTCCTAGGATGATACCCACCATTCAAAATAGAAACCATACTCTTCCGCTAAAATATAATCCATAGCCCAATGGATTCACATGTGGGCTCCAACACATCACCATAAATTATTCCCCTCCACCAAGATTCTCTACCATTCATCTCATTATCCCATGTAATATCTAGTCCACAAAAATCCATCCACCACCTAAATCCCTCTTGGATTTCTTCACATATTATGAAACTACCTATTAGATAATTTATAACCTCATAAAAAATCATTTGAAGCTCCTCACTCATGGCTATAACATCATCCACCACACTCTCTTCATGTGCACTTATTTGCACATCAATCAATTCCATGGTTTCCTTTATGGAAACCTTCAGCTTTGTTAAGAATAAAATCGAAATTAATGTGGAACAATTACATAGAATTGTAATAAAAAAAACTATAAATAAAGATACATAAAGAATAGAAATTTAAATGCACAACAAGAAGACAAGATTTAGTGTGGTTCACCCAATGTGGGATACATCCACCAAGAAACTCTTGCTCAAATTTTATTAAAAGCTAACAAGAGTACAATCTACTCTCAGATTAGTCTTCTCACAATTAAAATGCACAAATATTATATGAAGCTATGTTGAATTTTTTTTCTAAATTTGCACTTGAATTCACACACTCTATTCACCTTCTCAAACTCAGTTCTTCCTATAAATTTTACCTAATCTATGTCCATATATATATAATTACATTAATAGATAACCGACATAGAAATTTTATAAAATAATGAGTACCAAACCCATGAGCCAAGTCAACCCATAACAGTTCCACATTAATCATGGACGATGACACCACACAAATACAAGTATAAATAAAGCATGTGTCTATACTCTTCTTTAGTTTACACACCATGTTCACATTTTCTGTGACCTATATCCATGTGGCTACTCTATGTATAAGTTTCTACTCCATGTATAAATCCCCCAAATCATCATGAAGGAA
Organism: Torreya grandis; assembly: GCA_037957365.1. Classification (NCBI taxonomy): domain Eukaryota; kingdom Viridiplantae; phylum Streptophyta; class Pinopsida; order Cupressales; family Taxaceae; genus Torreya; species Torreya grandis. The sequence goes on from JARHVA010000396.1 coordinate 5,623,617, forward strand.
TGTAGTATTCACATTTAGCTACTCTAATTGTAAGTCATCCAGTACCAAAATCTCAAGAAAGGTCCTAATAGAAGTCATCTTCACCATTGACGAAAAAATCTCATGAAAATCATTTTCATTTTTTTTGGTAAACCCTAAACCCTGGTGAAAATACATTAAGAGTGTATAGTACATTTTAATGTATAATATTTGAAATATATTATAAGGTAGAATTAGGCACCACAACATAATAATCTCCCATTTGGAGACTGATTTCCTTTGATTAGGCCTCTTAACCCTTCACTGTCATCTATGAAGGCCAACCAAAGCTGAACATAGCTTCAATTTCTCCTCTTTGACCACCTTGGTCATCATGTTTGTATAATTTTGTTTGGTATGAATTTTCTCTAACTTCAAATTCTCTTCCTCAACTATATATGCTTCATCCTAGAGTGGAAGGCAGAGTTCTTTGCTAGGTGTATAACACTCTAACTATCACTATACAACCTCCTTTCCTCTTTCTTATGCCCCATATCTTCAAGCAATTATTATAACCAAATCATCACTTTACATGAATATATGGTAGAAACATATTCATCTTCTGTGGTTGACAAAGTCACAAGTTTCTATAGTCATAAAATGTAGCTCACAATTATGCCACCTACTATAAATACATATCATATCATGATCCTCCTATCGTCTAGATATCCAACCATGTCCAAATCTACATAATGATGCAAAGTATTATCTAATCCACAATAGCTTAAAACTATCCCCATGTTCTTCTAAAGTACTAAAAGATCCACTTCACTGCTTGCCAGTGCTCTCTATCTGGATCACTTATGTACCTACATACTGCTCCCACTACATAGGTAATATCAGGCCTAGTGTATACCATGGGATATATCAAGCTACCAACTGATGATGAGTAAGGTACCCTAGACATCTTGATTCTCTCCTCCTCTATATTGGGATACTGCTCTTTTGATAACTTAGAATAGCATGCTAAATGAGTCCCAGTTAGTTTATCATCTTGCATACTAAAACTCTCTAAGAATTTATTAATGTATTCTTCTTGAGATAAATTTAGCTTTAATTCCTTCCTAACCAAGTTATTCTCATACCAAGGTTTTTGTTTCTACTCTCAAATCTTTCATAGTAAAGGAATTACTAAGTTGTTCCTTGAGTACCTTTATTTCTTGCATGTTCTTACCTATAACCAAAATGTCATCTACATATAGACACAAGATAATGTAACTACCATAATAATTTTTTTTTGATATATATGTAATGGTCAAAATGACACATGGAGTATCCTTAATCCATCATAAAACTATAAAATTTTTTGTACCACTATCATGGAGATTGTTTCAAACCATAAAAGCTCTTCTTCAGTTTACACACTATGTACTCATTCACTATGACCTCATATCCCTATGACTACTTCATGTATAAGACTTCCTAATCACTATGAAAGAATGGCATCTTCATAGCCAACTACTCTCAGTGCAATTCTTTTGCTTCCACTATCCCAAGAACAAGCTTAATAGATGTCATCTTCACCACTAGAGAAAAACTCTCATCGAAATTAATTCTTTTCTTTTTCACCTGCTCCAAACCCCAATGAAAGTACATTCAGAGTGTACAGTACATTTTAATGTACAATAGTTGAAATTCATTATAGAGTGGAAATATGATCTACAACATAACAAGTTTCTCAAAACTAAAATCATCCTCTTGTGCACTAACTTAGACATCCTCTACATCCAACACTTCCACCATGTAAACATGCAACTCTATATGGTTTCCCTTTTCACTCACTTGAAACTCTTCATGGATGTAATTTTCTTGTATCTTCTCTCCTTCATCCTTCACAAGGATGTCTCCATATTATTATTAAAAAAAACCATGTCCTTATCCTCTTGCATGAGGATTTCTTCTTCTATTGGCTCCTCACAAGCTTCTTCTTCCTTGTCGTCTTCAAAGACAACCATATTTTTTTATTCCTTCCCCTTCTACAACTCTCCATGGTTGCATTCTTGACTCTTCCACATCGCTACTTCTCTATTTAATGAATGCACTTTTTCTTTCAAGGAGTCTACTTTATCCCACATCATGTCTTCTTATTCTTCTTTTGTTTCACATTCTTAATATTTGGCCAACAATAACTATAATATCCTATCTCAAGTCTTCACCTTATTAACCCACTCTTTCATTGGTGGTGTTCTTCAATTATTTTTTGCTATCTTCATACAAGTTGTAAAAACACACAAAAAAATTCACTCTAGCATCTTCTCTTCCTTGCAAGATTCGAACCTGCTTTGATACTAGTTAACAGATTCAACGATCCATATAACTATAAATATCACACAAAAAACATACACATCTCACACATTCTCATAAATCAAAAACAATTATTATTAATTCAACAAATAATACAATTTAATAAAACCATGATATTAATGCATGCCCTACAACAAAGCTACAAAACTTCTTCTTCTCACAAGACTTGGCAACATCTCACCAAGGAGGCGTTCCTCATCTCTACCGCTAGCCTAATTATAAAGAAAATAAATGCACTTATATATAGACATAGAACAATAAAATGAGAGGGAAACAAAGGATGCCCTTAAATGGTGCAATTATCCACTTAGATGAAGGTAAATACAAAAGACTGTGAGTATACCGCAATAAAATGTGGCAACTTTTACATGGGAGGAGCTATTCATCAATAGTAGAATTTGTCTCCACTATGTGCCAATGATGAAGTCTTCCATGTGATCCACTTTGTCTCCGCTCCACAAGCATGTGAAAGGCATATGGAATAGTATTCTTAGTCTCCTCCATGTGCATGACTTTAAACAAGCTCCCTCTTTGCATGTGCAAAGTAAATGATATCTTACACTTGCATGTGCAAAGAAAAAGGTGTTCCCCACTTAGAATTTTGCCTCACATGGATGATGGAAGTCAATGACAAGTCTTATTTTAGTGGAATGTAGTACCCCATGCCACCTATCCATCATAAATAGTGTTGTGGACACCTCATTAAGATGAATAGAATATGCCACCTCAGTAGTGAATAGTGTCTTGTGAATAGTACCCATAAATAGTGACATCATGAATAGTATTTTGTATGGTCTTGTCCTTTCCCAACACTTCATCATTGCCATAGAACATCTCCTCCCTAAACAACTCACTACCTTATGAGTAAACACACCTTATTTTCCATTATCATCTTTACCAAAAAATATTAGATTATTGTCATTTTAAACTTCACTCATAAAATATGATATGTGATAAGCGTCCATGGGTTTCAAGTGAGGTATGCCTACTGATTTACACTTTTCATTTTATAAAACCCCAGTTTACCAATAGCGTATATTATACCATCCCTTTTGATGTAACGTGCAATATAAATAATAATATATACCATTACAATATATATTATAATCTAAAAAATTATATATATATACATATATATACATATATATATATATATATATATATATATATATATATATATATACATATATATATATATATATATATATATATATATATATATATATATATATATATATATATATATGAGTTTGGTATGTGTATTATTTGAGTTTCTTCGAGTCTATTCAATGTCTAATACACTTTGAAATATTTAATCGATTTCATTTTTTGTATGGTCTTATTCTTTCTTAACACTTTACCATTACTCATAATCACTATATAATAAAACATCTCCTCCCTAGACAACTCATTATTTTATGAAGGAACACACAACCTCATTTTTCATTATCACTTTTATTAGAAATATGATTTTATTGTTATTTGAAATTTCATTCATGAAATATGATACAAAATAAGATACAACTATCAATTTACACAGTTTCACTTTACAAAACCCTATTTTACTAATAGTAAATGTTACACTATCCCTTCTTACACAACTAGTACCTTGGAAATATATGCTAGTAATAAATATATTATAGAATTGAAAGCATATACATAGAGAAAATATATTATTGCATTGAAAAGGAAATTGAAATACAAATAAGGAAAATTGGGAAAAATACAAAACTGCACCACTTCCACGGATATCTCTTGGTTTTCCAAGTAAGTTTATGTACAACTTATAATTGGACACAAGTTAATCATTTATAAAAATTTCACGTGATTTGATAATGATGTGGATAAGACTAAGGTCCGTCGTTCTTGAGGACCTGGTTGGCGACAGAAAATCTGACAAACACGGCTTTCGTTAAGTCATTTTACAAATTGCTTTGTAGCAATAAAAGCATGTTTATATTGACGTTTGATGTTCAGCGTTGTCATAAATTTCGTCGTTTATGTTGCCGTTTGATGTTCAGCTTTGTCATAAATTTTGTCATAACATGACCATTGAAAGAAATAATGCTTTCGTTCTCTTTCAGTTGTGTCATAAATGTTATCGCTCGTCTTTCCGTTTGTCTTTCAATGGCGTCACACTCCAAAATAAAATAAAATGACAACACTACTCTTAATCAAAATATTTAGCTTAGTGTGAATTTTCGTAGAGGGAGGTAACGAATCAGTATATTCAAATTGCTTCTTTTTTATTATTTCTACATTTTTATTTATATAATTTTGTAGTTTTTTTTTTTAAAAGTACATTTTAATTTTTTTCCTTTTGAATTCATTGCCCTGATTTTGAGACAAACCTTTCTCCCACAAAGTGTGTTTAAATTAAGTTCATAATATCAATCAATACTGAACCATTGAATGAACAATCCAGATTCCTTCTCCTATAAATAGTATCCCAATCCCTATTCAAACAAGAAGTTTCTTACATCTACCATGACTTATATGACTTATATAAAAATGTTAAGAAATAAGTTCACAATAACAATTAAACAGAACAATTGAATTAACAATCCCGAATCCTCCTATAAATAGTACCCAAATCCCTACTCATATCAGAAATTTCTTATATCGACCACCATGACCTATATTCATCTGCTGCTGCTCATTGTCACGGCCTTTGGATGCAATGCAGAGCATTCGCCGAAAGTCCTGAGCCATGTCAATAGTATCAACAGTGCTGGCCCGTATTTGAAATGGAGATCCTTCTAGATCCCACAATTTTTATAGCCGATACAAAATCAGCATACATTAATCTTTCCGGTAAATTTCCTACCTACACTTTGTAATCCTGATCATTGTGGTAATGATATGTATAGTAACATAATTATATAATTATGTATGTTATTAGATAAAGTTTTACAATGATATGCATGATAAAATCATTATATTTATATAATACAATTATGTATATTATTATAATTATTTATATATTTAAAATTTAATTATATTTTTAAATAATTAAAGTTTTTAAAGAAACTTTGATATTTTTAAAAATATGTATAAATAATTAATTTTAGGCATTCAAAATCATGACACTATATTAATAAGTAATTAAAAACATATTCATTTTAAAATTATGTAAAAATTTAATTATATTATTAAGTAACTAAGATTTCTAAAGAAATTTTTACATCATGGTAGTGATGATGATGATGATGATGACGACGATGATGGTGGTGGTGATTTTTTTATTAAATGATTAGGATATATATATATATATATTACAATTAAATATGTTATTATAATTATTTATATATTTAAAAATTAATCATATTATTAAGTAATTAAGATTTTTAGAGAAATTTTTATATCCGGTAAAATAATAATATGTATGATAAAATAACTATATGTATAGCACAATTGAATAATCTTAATTTTTGAGATTTGGATATCACACACACACACACATACACAGTTTTATAAAGTTTTTCTTATTAATATATTTTTTATAATTATAGTATTTTTATGTATATTTTTTCAATTTTAGTATTGTAAGGTTTTTTTTGAAAATTTTTAGAGCACATAAGGTAAATAGATATTGAGTTATTATTTTATTATAAATTTACTAGTTGATAGATATCATACACCTATTCCACTATTTCATACACATGCACATACCATGTACATGTATACATACATATATACTTATTATACATAAATATATAATATTTAAAACACTATTTTATTATAGTAACATGTTGTAGAGGTTTGTATGTGAATTTTCCTAAATTTATTTTGGTCCATCTTCATAAATACCTTATTGTTGTTCTTTACCATCACTGCCTAACCACTTGAAACATTTAATATCTTTCATGTTTTGTATGGTCTTGCCCTTTACCAACACTTCATCATTGCCCATAGAGCATCTCCTCCAAAAATAACTCATTACCTTATGAAAATACACACAACCTTATTTTCCATTATCATCCTTACCAAAAATATCAAATTATTGTTGTTTGAAACTTCACTCGTAAAAGATGATATGGGATAATCATCCATAGGTTTTATTTCAGATACACCTTCTGATTTACACTCTTTTCATTTTATAAATCCTTAATTTACCAATAGTGTATATTACACTATCCTTTTTTGATGTAATGTGCACTATAAATAACAATATATACCATTAAGACATATAATATAATACAAAATTATTTAATATAATATTATATTTGATGGATTTATCAATCCATATAACTCTCAATCTCTCAAAAAAACATACACATCTCATACATTCTCACAAATCAAACACTCTTCTCATTAATTCAACAAATCATACAATTCAACAAAGCCATGCTACTAATGCATGCTCTACAATAAAGCTACACATCTTCTTCTTCTCACAAGACTTAGCAACATCTCACCAAGGAGGATTTTCTCATCTCTGCCACTAGCCTAACTACAAATCAAAGGAATACACTTAATTATATAAATACAAGGATAAAATGAGATGGAAACAAAGGAGGCCCAAAAATGGCACCATTATCCAATTGGATGAATGAGTATTCCTCAAGAAAATGTGTCAACCTTCACATGGGAGGAGCTATTCTTCAATATTAGATTTTGTCTCCACCATGTATCAATGATGAAGTCCTCCATATGATCCAATATATCTAGATTTCAAAAGCATGTTCAAAACATCTAGAATAATATTTTTGGTCTCCTCCATGTCCATGACTTTAGACAGGGTCCCTCTTTGCATGTGCAAAGCAAATGATGTTTTACATTTACATGTGAAAAGCAAAAGGTGTTCCCCACTTAGAATTTCAACTCACATAGATGATGAAAGCTAAGGAAAATTTCTCCACATGTGTTTTAGTGGAATCTAGTGCCCCATGCCACCTATTCATCATAAATAGTGTTGTGGACAACTCATTAGGATAAATAGTATCTGGCACTTCAATAGTGAATAGTGTCTCATGAATAGTACTCACAAATAGTGTTTTTAAGTTAGATCATTATCTTTTAATTGAAAATAAGTTAGATCCTATGAGTTGTCCTAATTGTATCCTTATCATTTATTCTTAAAAGAAAAAGAAAAAGCACACCACTATTTTTTGGATGATGCAAGATTGCTCGAACCTTGGATGTTCCTAGATCAAATAATCGATGTATTATAATGTGATATATCGATAAGATGGATGGGATAAATGGTAAAACCACTCTTTTGATCATGAAGGTTGATAACCAAAGCATCCATTTCTAACACACCAAGTAATCCTCATTTTTCCTCCACTTCTAGCTTATACTTGTTTGTCTTCCACATCTATTCTTCACACCTCTTCTATTTATTCCTAGGATGACACCCACCATTCAAAATAGAAAGCATAATCTTCCACTAAAATATAATCCATAGCCCAATGGATTCACATGTGGGCTCCAACATACCACCATAAATTATCCCCCTCCACCAAGATTCTCTACCATGCATCTCATTATCCCATGTAATCTCTAGTCGACAGAAATCCATCCACCACCTAATTCCCTCTTGGATTTCTTCACATATTATGCAACTACCTATTAGATAATCTACAACCTCATAAACAATCATTTGAAGCTCCTTACTCATGGCTATAACATCATCCACCACACTCTCTTCATGTGCACTTATTTACACATCAATCAATTCCATGGTTTCCTTTATGGAAACCTTCAGCTTTGTTAGGAATAAAATAGAAATTAATGTGGAACGATTACATAGAATTGTAATTAAAAAAACTATGAATAAAGATACATAAAGAATAGAAATTTAAATGCATAACAAGAAGACAAGATTTAATGTGGTTCACCCAATGTGGGCTAAATCCACCAAGAAACACTTGCTCAAATTTTATTAAAAGCTAAAAAGAGTAAAATCTACTCTTAGATTAGTCTTCTCACAATTAAAATGCACAAATATTATATGAATCTATGTTGAAAAAAAATTATTCTAAATTTGCACTTGAATTTACACAGTCTAATCACCTTCTCAAACTCAGTTCTTCCTATAAATTTTACCTAGTGTATGTCCATCTACATATTATTACATTAATAGATAATCAACATAGAAATTTAATAAAATAATGAGTACCAAAACCATGGGCCAAGTCAACCCATAATAGTTCCCCATTAATCATGGGTGATGAAACCACACATATACAAGTTTAAATAAGCCATGTATCTATACTCTTCTTCAGTTTACACACCATGTTCTCATTCTCTGTGACCTATATCCATGTGGCTACTCTATGTATAAGTTTCTACTCCATGTATAAGTCCTCCAAATCATCATGAAGGAATGTAGTCTTCACATTTAGCTACTCTAATTGTAAGTCTTCCACTACCAAAATCTCAAGAAAGGTCCTAATAGAAGTCATCTTCACCATTAAAGAAAAAAATTGATGAAAAATAATTCCCTTTTTTTGTGTAAACCCTAAACCCTAGTGAAAATACATTAAGAGTGTATAGTATATTTTAATGTATAATATTTAAAATATATTGTAATGTAGAGGTAGGCACCACAACATAATAATCTCCCATTTGGAGACTGATTTCCTTCAATTAGGTTTCTCAACCCTTCATTGTCATCTATGAAGGCCAACCAAAGCTGAACATAGCTTCAATTTCTCCTCTTTGACCACCTTGGTCATCATGTTTGTAGAATTTTGGCTGGTATGAATTTTCTCTAACTTCAAATTCTCTTCATCAACTATATATGCTTCATCCTAGAGTGGAAGGCAGAGTTCTTTGCTAGGTGTATAACACTCTAAATATCACTATACAACCTCCTTTCCTCTTGCTTTTGCCCCATATCTTCAAGCAACTATTATAACCAAATCATCACTTTACATGAATATATGGCAGAAACATACTCATCTTTTGTGGTTGACAAAGCCACAAGTTTCTATAGTCATAAAATGCAGCTCACAATTATGCCACCTACAGTAAATACATATCATATCATGATCCTCCTATCATCTAAATATCCAACCATGTCCAAATCTACATAACCATGTAAAGTCTCATCTAATCCACCATAAATTAAAACTATCCCCATGTTCTTCTAAAGTATTGAAGGATCCACTTCATTGCTTGCTAGTGCTCTCTATTTGGATCACTTATGTACCTACATATTGCTCCCACTACATAGGTAATATCAGGCCTAGTGTATATCATGGCATATATCAAGCTACCAACTGATGATGAGTAAGGTACCCTAGACATCTCGGTTCTCTCCTCCTCTATCTTGGGATACTGCTCTTTTGATAACTTAGAATAGCATGCTAAATGAGTCCCAATTAGTTTAGCATCTTGCATACTAAAACTCTCTAAGAATTTATTAATGCAATCTTCTTGAGATAAATTTAGCTTTAATTCCTTCCTAACCAAGTTATTCTCATACCAAGGATTTATTTTTATTCTCCCAAATCTTTCATAGTAAAGGAATTGCTAAGTTGTTCCTTGAGTACCTTTATTTCTTGCATGTTCTTACCTATAACCAACATGTCATCTACATACAGACATAGGATAATGTAACTACCATAATCAAATTTTTTGATATATACGTAATGGTCTAAATGACACTTGGAGTATCCTTACTCCATCATAAAACTATAAATTTTTTTGTAGCACTATCATGGAGCTTGTTTTCGATCATACAAGCTCTTCTTCAGTTTACACACCATGTTCTCATTCACTATGACCTCATATCCCTATGACTACTTCATGTATAAGTCCTCCAAATCATTATGAAAGAATGGCATCTTCATATCCAACTACTCTAAGTTCAAGTCTTCTGCTTCCACTATCCCAAGAACAATCTTAATAGAAGTCATCTTCACCACTAGAGAAAAACTCTCATCGAAATCAATTCTTTTCTTCTTTACCAGCTCCAAACCCCAATGAGAGTACATTAAGAGTGCACAGTACACTTTAATATACAATATTTGAAATACATTATAAAGTGGAAATATGATCTAAAACATAACAAGTTTCTCACAACTAAAATCATCCTCTTGTGCACTAACTTAGACATCCTCTACATCCAACACTTCCACCATGTAAACATGCAACTCTATATGGTTTCCCTTTTCACTCACTTGCAACTCTTCATGGATGTAATTTTATTGTATCTTCTCTCCTTCATCCTTCACAAGGATGTCTCCATATTATTATTAAAAAAAAACCATGTCCTTATCCTCTTGCATGAGGATTTCTTCTTCTACTGGCTCCTCACAAGCTTCTTCTTCCTTGTTGTCTTCAAAGACAACCATTTTTTTTAGTTCCTTCCCCTTCTACAACTCTCCATGGTTGCAATCTTGACTCTTCCACATTGCTACTTCTCTCTTTAATGAATCCACTTTTTCTTTCAGAAATTCTACTTTATCCCACACCATGTCTTCTTATTCTTCTTTTGTTTCACATTCTTCAAATTTGGCCAACAATAACTATAATATCCTATCTCAAGTCTTCTCTTTATTAACCCACTCTTTCATTGGTGGTGTTCTTCAATTATTTTTTTCTATCTTCATACAAGTTGTAAAAACATACAAAAAAAATCACTCTAGCATCTTCTCCTCCCGGCAAGATTTGAACTTGCTTTGATACTAGTTAACAGATTCAACAATCCATATAACTATAAATATCACACAAAAAAAATACACATCTCATACATTCTCATAAATCAAACACACTTATTATTAATTCAACAAATCATACAATTTAATAAAACCATGATATTAATGCATGCCCTACAACAAAGCTACAAAACTTCTTCTTCTCACAAGACTTGGCAACATCTCACCAAGGAGGCTTTCCTCATCTCTACAACTAGCCGAATTATAAAGAAAATAAATGCACTTATTTTTAGACATACAATAATAAAATGAGAGGGAAACAAAGGATGCCCTAAAATGGTGCCATTATCCACTTAGATGAAGGTAAATATAAAAGACTATAAGTATTCCCCAATAAAATGTGGTAACCTTCACATGGGAGGAGCTATTCATCAATAATAGAATTTGTCTCCACTATGTGCCAATGATGAAGTCTTCCATGTGATCCACTTTGTCTTGGATCCACAAGCATGTGAAAGGCATATGGAATAGTGTTCTTGGTCTCCTCCATGTTCATGACTTTAAACAAGTTCCCTCCTTGCATGTGCAAAGTAAATGATATCTTATACTTGCATGTGGAAAGCAAAAGGTGTTTCCCACTTAGAATTGTGCCTCACATGGATGATGGAAGTCAAGGATATGTCTTATTTTAGTGGAATGTAGTACCCCATGCCACCTATCTATCATAAATAGTGTTGTGGACACTTCATTAGGATGAATAGTATATGCCACCTCAGTAGTGAATAGTGTCTTGTGAATAGTACCCAAAAATAGTGACATCATGAATAGTATTTTGTATGGTCTTGTCCTTTCCCAACACTTCATCATTGCCCATAGAACATCTCCTCCCCAAACAACTCACTACTTTATAAATAAACACACCTTATTTTCCATTATCATCTTTACCAAAAATATTAGATTATTGTCATTTGAAACTTCACTCATAAAATATGATATGTGATAAGCGTCCATGGGTTTCAAGTGAGGTATGCCTACTGATTTACACTTTTCATTTTATAAAACCCCAGTTTACCAATAGCGTATATTATACCATCCCTTTTGATGTAACATGCAATATAAATAGTAATATATACCATTACAATATATATTATAATCTAAAATATACCATTACAATATATATTATAATCTAAAATATATATACGAGGTTGGTACGTGTATTATTTGTGTTTCTTCGAGTCTATTCAATGTCTAGTACATTTTGAAATATTTAATCGATTTCATTTTTTGTATGGTCTTATCCTTTCTTAACACTTTACCATTACTCATAATCACTATAAAATAAAATATCTCCTCCCTAGACAACTCATTATTTTATGAAGGAACACACAACCTCATTTTTTATTATCACTTTTATCAGAAATATCATTTTATTGTTATTTGAAATTTCATTCATGAAACATGATATAAAATAAGATACAACTATAGATTTACACACTTTCACTTTACAAAACCCTATTTTATTAATAGTAAATATTACACTATCCCTTCTTACATAACTAGTACTTTGAAATATATGCTAGTAATAAATATATTATGGAATTGAGAGCATATACATAGAGAAAATATATTATTGCATTGAAAAGGAAATTGAAATACAAATAAGGAAAATTGGGAAAAATACAAAACTGCACCACTTCCACGGATATCTCTTGGTTTCCCAAGTAAGTATATGTACAACTTGTAATTGGACACAAGTTAATCATATATAAAAATTTCACGCGATTTGATAATGATGTGGATAAGACTAAGGTCCGTCGTTCTTGAGGACCTGGTTGGCGACAGAAAATCTGACAAACACGGCTTTCGTTAAGTCATTTTACAAATTGCTTTGTAGCAATAAAAGCATGTTTATATTGACGTTTGATGTTCAGCGTTGTCATAAATTTCGTCGTTTATGTTGCCGTTTGATGTTCAGTTTTGTCATAACATGACCATTGAAAGAAATAATGCTTTCGTTCTCTTTCAGTTGTGTCATAAATGTCATCGCTTGTCTTTCAATGGCGGCACGCTCCAAAAAAAAATAATGACAACACTACTCTTAATCAAAATATTTAGCATAGTGTGAATTATCGTAGAGGGAGGTAAGGAATTAGTATATTCAAATTGCTTCTTTTTTATTATTTCTACATTTTTATTTATATAATTTTATAGTTTTTTTTTTATTATTATTATTTCTACATTTTTATTTATATAATTTTATAGTTTTTTTTTTTTTAAAAAGTACATTTTAAATTTTTTCCTTTTGAATTCATTGCCCTGATTTTGAGACAAACCTTTCTCCCTCAAAGTGTGTTTAAATTAAGTTAATAATATCAATCAATACTGAACAATCGAATGAACAATCCAGATTCCTTCTATAAATAGTATCCCAATCCCTATTCAAACAAGAAATTTCTTACATCCACCATGACCTATATTCATCTGTTACTGCTCATTGTCACGGCCTTTGGATGCAATGCAGAGCATTCGCCGAAAGTCATGAGCCATGTCAATAGAATCAACAGTGCTGGCCCGTATTTGGGGCTGATTGTTCCCAACGCTTTTGAAATGGAGCCCCTTCTAGATCCCACAATTTTTATAGCCGATACAAATTCAGCATACATAGATCTCTCCGGTAAATTTCTTAACTACGCTTTCTCACACGGGCTGTTTTTAGGCTGATATACAATTTGTATATAATCTGTGGAATTTATGTTATACAGGAAGGAGATTCCATGTAGGAACTATTGCAGACCGGAAGGTCATTGTGGTCATGACAGGGCTAGCAATGGTAATTTTTTATTTTTTTTAAAAACATGATGTTTAAAGGATTATATCAATTGTGACGTGCCCAAATAGATATTTTGAAGAAGAGAAATATTGTGTAATTTGCTTTAAACTTAGAATGAGAAATAGAGTGTTTGGACAGAGAAAATCATATAGAATTTTAGTTATAAATCTTAAATAATATGCTCTATAATGAATGGTTTGTAAAGAACAATAATTATTATTAAAAGTTTAGTAAATAAAATAGAATTTTAAATAAGTTTGATTGTGGGAAAAAATCTATTATTAGACAGGTTTGAACAGGAATAGTACTAGGATGCGGAGTGACTAACCCTTTGGAAAGTCTAGATGCGTTCTTCTGGATAGAATTTCTGCTGAGTGAACCACTCATATTCATAAGTACTGGTTGAAATATAAATCAATATAAATTGACTTGAAACACTCTGACTGATCCGATAATTATATCACGTAATAATTTTATTTTTCAATATAAAAATATGAAATAGATGCCATAAGATCTTTGAACCTTTGTAGGCCTTAATCACTCCATCCCAAAACACATCTTCACTAATGTTTGTATTTTGATACAGATGAATGCAGCAATTACCACCCAGCTGCTCTTGAGTTTCTTTAGCATAAAAGGAGTTGTGCACTATGGAATTGCTGGAAATGGAAACTCTCACTATCACATTGGTGATGTTGTTATTCCTCAGCAGTGGGCTCATACTGGCCTATGGAATTGGCAGGTTGTATTAAATTTCATAAAACTTTTTATAAAGAAAAATAGATAGTATTAAGATACGTTTGAAAAAAAAGGAAAAGAGATGGCTTTGGTGTTTGGGCTATCATATTTATGCAACAGTATTTACTTTTAAGAGGATTGTTTCTATTGTATTAATTTTAAAATAAGATGATCTTCATAGCACAATTTTTTTTATTTTTATCCTTTGGATTTTAATACCATTTTAAAATTTTCATCACTGTAAATGATGTGTATATTGTGTGAAATTATGCCTAGACTCATAATATAGCAGAAGAACGTTTTAAATAAATGTGTTATAGGCTTTTTTTTTAATTTTTTATATTGATATAAAATGCAAGTATAAAGATAGGTTTTTTTTGGGTGGTGTGGGATGGGTTGGGTTGGGTTGAGAGAGACTAATTTATGAGACGCAAGGAAAATTGTGTTCCATTTATTTCATATATTGCTGAAATATATATAAAATTTCTGTACAAGTCTACAGAGATTGTTTTCATTTTTACTTCATAAATTCCCTAAATATGTGAATGTTGGGAGAAACCTTTCCCATTAAGTCCACCGGTAAAGAATTATTAATTTTATTGACCAGAGATATGGGCAAGGAGAGGACGATGAACTTGCCTTGGAGTCCAATGGAGACTACACTCGTGATATCGGGTATCTTCATTTTGCCAACTACAGTTCTCCATCAGAAGAAAGCTGTGATAATCTACTTAATAATGTCTGGATCAATCCAGACGAGATTTTTCCCGAGTATGGCACCCCGGAGGTTAGAGAGCATATATTTTGGGTCAATGTATCTGAAACCTATTACAATCTTGCAGAGCAGCTAGAGGTAATTCATTCATATTAGTTTATTTAATCTCATGCTGAGACAATACATTATTGATGGATTTCTGATTAATTTAGTAAATGGTGGAAACAATCAACAGAATATAACATTGGAGTCCTGCATTAACTCTACAACCTGCCTGTCCACCCAACCAAAGATTGTGAAAGTGGAAAGAGGATGCAGTGCGAGCATTTATGTTGATAATGCTGCTTACAGAAACTTTGTTCATGAAAAATTCAATTGCACTCCCATTGATATGGAGAGCGCAGCAGTAGCATTGGTAATAATATATTTTATAATGGTTTGTAATGTATTTCTATAGCTCCCTGATGATATGTGCTAAGCATTTATTTTATTTTATTTTGTTTTGCAGATTAGCCTGAGTATGGGCAAGCCATTCATAATCGTTAGATCACTCTCTGATTTGGCAGGTGGATCAAGTGCGGAAAATGAAGCTAGCATTTTCCTTAACTTGGCAAGCAAAAATGCAGTGACTGTGGTCACTAAACTGTTAGGGCTATTGTCAGCGCTAGGTGATAAGTCTATGACTGCTTTAGAAAAATATGATATGTGATTTGAGGTCGCTTATGAACTACTTAAATAAGGGCCTCTATTTTGGGATAAATAATACTACTAGATTGCTGAAAAGATTTAGATACTTATTAAAATTAATTAATTAAGTAGATGAGGTGGCTTAAAAACATTGTTTCAGTAGTTTATTAGAAAAAGATAAGGGTCATGTCGCTGTTTGGTGCAGTAAAAGTTGTAATATAAGTTAAAAGGGAGAAAAGTGGCGTATTAATAAGGGTAAGTTCTTATTAACAGATATGAAAAAAAGAGTTATAATTATATAAAATTTAATAAAATTTAATAATAATTGAATAGAGTAAATGTAAAAGAGAACAAAATTTAAATAAGTTTGACATGAAAATTAAAATATAAATATATGATTTCTTTGAACATGATATAGTAACATATAAGGAAAGAAATAAAGAGAGTGAATGTGGTAATTATTGTTATTATTATTTTTTTGAAACATCATATGCATAATATTTTTAATGATATATCATTTACAATTTAAAGTAGAACTTATAATTTTAAGTAGTTTTGAATTCTAATATTTTATATATAACTTTTTAATATTAAATTTAATTATTTAATTATAAACATATTTAATTAAAATTATATAAATTTATGTACATAAAAAATATAATGCTTAGAGAACATTAGCTAAATATAAAAAATAAAAACATATTTTATTAGAAATAATATTTATAAAAAAATAATTTATATTACGTATCAAGATATCATAGATTTGATAATAATTTGGGATGATTCTACTTACAAAACAATTCAATTACTTTTGTATTGTAATTTGTTTAAAATTAAGTTTGTATGTAAATTTATAAGGTTAGCTGAACACAAGAATAAATAATAGACAAATACTATTGGATTCAATATCATGTACTAGACAACATCTTTATTAATTCCATATACATTTAATTTGGAAAGTAATTGTATGTGTATTTTATAGTGGAAGGAACAAGTTTGAATCTAAGACAATAGGGTTGTAAACCTTGTTGAACAAATATATAAAATAAGCTTAAAAGTTTTCTTGTGAGCTTCTACAAGGATCTCTTGAGTGGATCTCATAAAATGCTACCACTCCCTTTGCCTTTTGCCTTTAATATATTAAAAAAATTATATCAAACAAAATATAAATAGGATTAATTACTATTTATTATGAAACACGTTTAAATAATAAAATTTAAGTAAGATTAATTACCATTTATTATAAAACATAATAACTGTATCATTAACTTCAAAGTCTTATTGGACATTTCTAAGAGGCTCATACCATGAGGCCGCTATAATGATTCCAATGAAACCTCCTTAACGAGTATATGTTGTTGAATTCAAACATTAATTTCTGTTAGTTTAAACTTTGTATCTACTTGGCTTATAAAACATGAACAAAAATAATAGTTTTGTATAAGTGTCAATATAAAATGCACACAAAAATATGAAAAAAGTTCAAAAATTATTTTTATCAAAAAGATTAAGATTGAAAGTTGAAACCCCCTTTAATGAGTCTATGTTATTGGATTCAAATATTAACCACTGATAGTTTAAATTTTATAATTTCTTGGTTTATAAAACATGAATGAAAATAATAGTTTTATATTAGTATTAATATAAGCCCCAAAAAAAATATGATAAAGTTAAAAATTATTTTTATTAAGAGATGAGGCTTAAAAGTTGAAACCCTTTTTCTAAATGTAAAGATAAAAGTATATTAACATTATAGAAACTCTAGACATAAAGGAAAGTATACTATTATAGGTGCACTATTAGAAGTATAGAGAGGTATATCACCATTAGAAGGAGAGAACTATAACAATGTATTACTTATCTAATTAGAATTTATAAAGGAGATGGTAACTAACAGGGTACAAGAAATGTGTAATTCATGGTAAATGTTGGTACCATGATAGGATGAAATGGTTTGAAAGCTTGAAAAATGAACAGTAATTAAGAACAGGGTATATTAGAGTAATAAAAGATTTGGTAAAATCTTGGTGAGGAAATCAAATTTTATCAACATAAGATTGATCTTACCAAGTTTTTTGACGAGAAAATATTTATAATAAGGATGAAAAGATATACTGATGAGATGTGGGTGAGTTAATAGAGTGACTTGGTTATCTCAAAAACCACCTAGTTTCAATTCTCAATATAGTGCTGGAGGCCGATTGTGGCTGATCATTGGTATTTATGGGCTGAATGTGACCGTTATTGGTAAATTTCATATTTGTGATATATGATCACTTGAAGATCTAGACCCCTAATTTTGTCCCAAATTGAGTTGTTAAAACTATTTTATATTAAAAATACATATTATAAATTAATATTCTTACAAAAATGAGTGGTATGGTATCACACTTCCTTACATCAAATGGATCCAAAAGATCCAAAGAAACCAATAATTTAAAAAAAGATATAATGATTTACATATGGATTTACCACAAATGGCAGCTGAGTTATTGCAAATGACATTTAAGCCACACATAAATTCTTTCATAAAATTTATTTTTCTTCCTATGTATCCTACATAGATGTATAATAAGCATTCAATTTTATTCTTAAATTACATTCCATATAATCTTCTCTTTTGTAATATCTACTGCAGTAACATTGGCATGCAAGACATTATGTATAGCAATGTAAGGCTTTGTTAAAGAGTTTCATAAATTACAACTCCAATATGGGTATAAGCCTCTACATGGAGGATACCCTCGTGTCACACCCATTCATTATGAAGACATTGGCCTCATTGAATGTGGTCCAATATTTCACTCTATTACTAAACATTCTGAAACATGCTTCTACATATTATGGAAAATTATCTTTGTAGAAGAGAAAAAATCATTTTTTCTATGTGAATGCATTAAGATCCATTTCACAATAAAATAAATAAATAAAGCATAACATAGTATAGGATGTTATGCAAAGTGTGGATTTAGCCAACTTCCATATTGGTCTTCTAAGAACTATGGAATGTCATAATGAGATAACATCACAAATGGATGAATCCATGTCATAGATAACATCCCAAATGATGGAAAAATCCTCCTCTACACCATAATTAATAATGTGAATTATAGGTTCTAAATGATGAGAAAATGGAAAGATGAAAGCCTTTGCTAAGAAGCTCATTGATCAGATCATTGTAGTATGACTCCAAGAAGGTTGATCTTTCCCCTATCCTCTGAAATAGTTAGGGTTACTAGAGTTAAAAAATATTATAAGATAGTACTTGTATGTATAATAAGGTCTAATTCAATTCCTTTCAAAAAATTACTCAAAATATAAGGAAAAACAAATAATAAACTTTCATTTTTTTTCTTTCCAAGGAAAAAGGAATTATGAAAGCCTTCAAAAGAAATTGCCAATCTTAATACACAAAATAGAGTATGTTATAGATATTATCACCATAAAAGGTTCCCCCCTTTTAAAAATTGTCGAAAGGATATTCACAATCTTATTACCAAAAATAATGTATATCACATATATTATCTCCACAAAATATTCCCTTTCTACAAATGGTGTTAGTGAAAAGATGCACCTGGTCATCTTTGGCTTTGACTATATAATCCAAACTAGTGTACTATCTATTATTTTGTGTTTAATTATAAAAATGTATTGAAAGCAATTCTGATAGATAATTACATAAACATTAATTATGAGGATAAATACCTGACTAAACAATCGAAAACATGGATAGTTACACTTCAATTTTTGATGTATTATTTCCACATTTTCCTATAATTTTTATAGTATAAATGAGTTTTTCAATCAAATAAAGATAGGATGATTCTATATATGTAGGTCTGATGGCCTCATAATCATAGACTTTGGATGACATTGCAATAGCTTCCAAATTTACAAGATGTAATTTTGGTTTTTCCTGTATCATTGCCAAAAGACAAAAATGCTACAAATTTGATTAAATTTTTGGATACCACCATTTGAGGCTATGAAAAGCATAATTTTATTTACTGTGATTATTTGTAATATTAGTTTTCTTGTCGGTGTGTCTATTTATGCATTATATATTTAAATCTATCTAAAACCTTGAAAGAGTCAGTGTTTCTATAAGGACTATCCCACATTTGAATGACCAGATATTTGAAAGTGAAATGATATGCTTAAAACTGAGGATTATACAAATTTATTATTAGTGTCCAAACTATGTTTAAGAAGTGCCCAAAAAAATAAAGATTTAGAAAAAGAGAAGGTATGATTTTCATTATTATTTTTTTATCATATTTATCAAATATATATTAAAAAATAAATTGGTATAAACTTAAAATTATAATCAAGTTAAATAGTTTTATTTTGATATTATACTTTATACTGATGCATGATATTCATCATTTGTGATGTTCTTATTGGTTATATCCTTAACATTTAATGCAATTATAATTATCAATGCAGTAACACATTGCTAATAAACAAAAATAATATGAAAAGAATTATAGAGTTATTAATACTCTGCATATGGGAGATTATTTCCCAATTGTTGAGGTCCTTTCCATCTTTAAACATACCCTCCTTCATTCTAGAGATTCACATAAGTTTTATCATTTAATGCAAAATTGGTTTTATTGCTAAGAAATTGAAGTGGGATTGCAATATTGATAAATAGTAGAGGCCATGCCAAATAAATTTTTTGATGGTGTCAGATGAAGAGCCCAAAAATTGCATAAATGTAAATTCATAAATGCTTAGTGGGCAAAAAAAATAAAATAGTAACTTAGCAGTGAGCTAGAGTAATGTTTTAGAAAGCACCCAAGATAATGGAAGCCAATGAGAAGTAGAAGATAAAAATATAAACTTACCAAGCATTATAAAGTAATGTAATTTATAAATTAATTTTATTTTATGTAGCAAAATTGCAACCAATCATTATGAAGTAAATAAAATCTTCTCTAATATCAGCTTAAGAAATATTCCAAATTATTACATATAAAATTATAGTATTTGCATAATAATATTTAAAACATATAATTTAATTGGTTAGAAAGATAAAATTATTATTTTTTGTGAAAGCTATATTACCGACCAATACAGACAAATTTCAAATTGTGTGTGTGTGTGTGTGTGTGTGTGTGTGTGTGTGTGTGTGTGTGTGTGTGTGTGTGTGTGTGTGTGTGTGTGTGTGTGTGTGTGTGTGTGTGTGTGTGTGTGTGTGTGTGTACACACACACACACCAAAAAGTAATATATATCACTTACTGTTCATTATGAATGTGAGAGTATATTAATCAGAACATATATTTTAAATAAATTTATTTGAAAAATGTTAATAGATATTAATGTAATTTCATCTTTATTCTTACAATTTTTTATTGATTGTTGATAGATAGTAACTTTAACAAATACATTTTTATGATGATCAAATAGACATCAAATTTATGATAATCTATTAATTATTATATAGTAAAAAATATTGTAACCCACCAGCTCCCCTAATTATCATTTAAAAATATCTATCAACATAATAATCAATAATGATTCAATAAATTTAGTGATTTATTTAAATATATTTAAATTAGATAAGGAAAACATTATAGCATATATCTAATACTTTATAAAATATAAATAAATGAAAAATATTTCTCAATGACATGAGAGAATATGGAATAATAGCTAGTTAAATAATTCAATCTTGATCATTCATAATTACAATAAGAAGCATCATCCACTTTACTAATTCAAAAAATGTCCCAAAAACATTGTTTATTTTTAGAACATTTTAATAAATATTATTAATAGAAATAGAAACTTATAAAGGGTTACGGTAAGTGAACAAAGTTAGGGGATAAAAAAGGACTTAGATTTGGACATGTTTTTTCTAAAAATTAAGAAATTTGGGATTTTGTAGATATTTTGAAATGGCTAACACTCAAAATTCGAAGATAGTGTAGGAATATGAATTGTAAAATTTTGAGTCTAGTTTCTGAAATACTATTTTAAAAAAAGATAAGTATAACTAGGTCAAATATTTAAAATTTGAATAGGAACTCCTTTTTTTAGGAAAATAGAGTAGATAGTAGACCATATGGGCCCCCATTTTTAAAACATTGCTTAATATTATTTTAAATAATTTGATAAAACTTTAGATAAGATCATCCAATTTATAGTTTATATATTTTTTAATTTTTCAATGAATATAATTTTTTAAAATTTTAAAATTAAATCTATCCTAAAACCTAACAAAAAAATGGATAGCCAACTATGTGGTCCCATGTAACTACATAAAAAATTAAAACTAATACTTTTTAGAATATGTACAAAATTAAGCCTAGTTTGTAACCATCCATGTATGTATGTATGTATGTATGTATGTATGTATGTATGTATGTATGTATGTATGTATGTATGTATGTATGTATGTATGTATGTATGTATGTATGTATATAATCATTTGGATCAATGAAAAAAGATACACAAAAATATATAGGCATGTATATTTGTGGCATGCTGTGGCCTAAAAAAACTATAGTTAAAAATTAACATTTATTAAAACCTTAAAATAATCCAAAATTTATAAAAATATTATATTTGGAAAGAGAAATGTATGCTTGTCATTGTGGTAATACTTGTGGTCCCACGTAACTACATAAAAATTTAATACTAATACTTTTTAGAATACATACAAAATTAAGCTAGTTTGTAACCATTTATATATTTCATTTGGATCAATGAAAAAACATACACAAAAATATATAGGCATGTATATTTGTGGCCTGCAGTGGCCTAAAAAAACTATAGTTAGAAATTAACATATATTAAAACCTT